>CM010619.1:6925283-6927783 GCA_003430845.1 Xanthoceras sorbifolium | reverse complement strand
TACAGGTCGCGATGACGGTCGCGACGACCAAAAGTTTATAAAAAAAAAGTAAGAGGCGGTGAGAAACTTCAAAAAAAAGCCAGAGAAAGAAAGGAGAAGGGGAGACCGAGGAGAGAAAGAAAAGAGAGAGGAAAAAGAAGAGAGAGAGAAAGGAAGAAAAGAGAGAGAAAGGAAGAAGAGAGGAAGAAGAAGAAAAAGAAGAAGAAGAGGAAGAGAAGAAGAGAAGAGGAAGAAGAAGAAAAGGAGAAAGGAAAAGAAAAGAGAAAAGGGAAAGAGAAAGGAAAAAGGAAAAACCCAGAAGAAAAAAGGCGTAAAAACGGTATTCAAGTTGGTGTACACTGCTATTTTTGAGTCTAGTTTTCAGATTCAAATTGATTTGATTGAATTTGAATTACAGAATTTCGAGTATATTAAGTTTAATGAGTTTGATTTATGATCTATAGTATTATTACGTTCTGTTTTCTGTTATTTCTATGTTTTTTTTTAATATTTTGTTTTACAAATGTTGATGATAAATATTGATTTTAGATTAATTGAGAGTATTTCTGTTTTATAAAATATATGCGATTATGATCTTGAATTTAGTGAAATTAATAACTGATAGAAATATTGATTTTTGGATAATAATAATATTGATTTGTATTGAGTTTATTTCAGTTGAGAATTTTGTTGAAAATGATTTTGGTTATTGATTGGTTTAATAATTGTGACTTATGTTATTGTATATGTGTTTATCTGATTTTAATTTTTAGAACATTTTAATATAATCGAATTTCGTTTATAAAGTGAGTTTTTGAATTAATCATTGTATGAATAATGTTTTGAAAAGAATTCTGAATTAGTTTGAAATGAAAAAAAAAACAAATTGAATATATGATATTATGAAAACGGCCCTAGGATACTTGGACATAGGAAACGGATATAGGAGGTTGGTATACCAGCTGGGTTACTAGTGATTGTTGTTGCGGGGCAATCTCGGACAATCACACCGAATACCAGTGATTGTTGTTGCGGGGCAATCTCGGACAATCACACCAAATACCAGTGATTGTTGCTGCGGGACAATCTCGGACAATCACATCGATACTAGTGACTGTTGTTGCGGGGCAACCCCGGACGTCACACTGATATTACAGAGATTAGACCCATATTCCAGTCCAGAAATTATGTTGAGTATACCAAAGGGTAAGGATTGAAATGAAATTTGATAAATTATTGATATTTAAATTTGAACAGTTTATTTATTGTTCTTATTATTATTGATTTTAAATGAGAAAGGATTTGTTTAATTGTACGTGTTGATAACATGATTATTTGATTTATTTTGAAAAGTGTATTCGATATACTATGATTTGTATTTGGTTTATACACATTATAAATGAGGTTATGTGACATTTATAAATTTGATTTGTGTACACCCACTAAGCGACATGCTTAGCGCGTTGATTTCATCACGCGTAGGTATCAGAGACACAGAGGGAGGAAAAGAATAAAGAGGAAGTAGCTGCAGATTGAAGATCCAGAGTCACCATACTTATTTGGTAGTTATACAGTTTTGTATATATATTATATTCAGTTAAGCATGCATATACAGAAATCTGTAATTCGACATTTATATAGATGTTTTGCAAATAATTGCTTTATAATTTATATTTCTTTTCAAATGTTCGTAAATATTAATTATATATGTTTTATTTGAAACTGTTTGGAAAGTCGCACTAAACGGCAGAGTGCGCGTTGATTTGAAAATCGATTTAGAAGTGTTGAAGTTGTTATATATATGCTAGCTTTGTTTTGTTGAAAACAGGTTTTGGGAAATCAGAAAAATAGAAGAAACTCTGCTGAAATTTTTAAAAATAAAGTTTGATGGGCTCACTGGAAACACATTTTTAAAATACAAATTATATGATTTTCACTGGTTTGTAATTTATAAAATGAACTAAGAAAAGTTTTGAAAACCCGGTAGAGCTCCCTGGGTCGATCCAGTCGGGTCGAGTCCGGGGATGTTACACTAGACAAATCAGGAGGTAACATATTAGTAACCAAATAATTTACAATATTCGCATACCAAGGTAATGTCACACTTGCGGAAAACAATTGTTCGTCAGGGAACGCTTCTTGCAAAGGAAGTTCATCATTCACATGAACTAAACGGCTCAAATGATTTGCGACACGATTTTTTGTCCCTCTTTTGTCTTTGATCTCCAAATCAAATTCACTCAAGAGAAGTATCCATCTTATTAATCTTGGTTTTGCCTCTTTTTTGGTCATCAAATAATGAAGAGCTGCATGATCAGAGAAAACAATAACTTTAGTACTAAGCAAATAAGACCGGAACTTTTCTAAAGCAAAAAAAATAGCTAAAAGTTATTTTTTAGTAGTAGAATAATTTCTCTGGGCATCATTCAAAGTCCTCGAGGCATAATTAATGGTATGAGATGCTTTTCCAATTCGTTGACCCAAAACATCGCCTATTGCATAGTCACTTGCGTTGCACATT